>JAKWBJ010000538.1:7247500-7282500 GCA_023159175.1 Wohlfahrtia magnifica
TATCATTTATTTGGAAAATGTGGTCGGGTCTATGCATTAAACAAAAAAAAAAAAAAAAAAAAACTTAATCGGTTTGTAGGTTGAGACCTAATAATATAGAGCTTCTATTTTTACTTGTATTTCTGTTTTGGTTAGAGTTTGGAAACTACAGTAAATTATACCATATTTACCACTATTTCTTGTGATAACCTTAAAGACTGGGGAGTATTTAGAAGTATGAAATGAGCTCATATATTGCTTTTTTAATTTAATATATTGAAATTAAAACCCACAAAAAATATTTTGTAATTTATAGAATTTTATAGATAGATTTACAGATTTTTCAGAATATAATATTCTGTGAGCTATTTTTAACCTTTAGTATATAAAGGGCTGGTGAACTTAGGTGTGCAATTGTGACTTACCTAAGCAATATATCAGACCCTTCTTGAATAGTTTATACAGTTTGTTTCAAGTACAAGTACTCTCTTGGCTAAAAGTTCTTTTTATACTTATATGCATACCTATATTTTATTTTTATACTAGCTTTATAAATCTGGCGTTGCCCGGAGTGCTTCGCTACCCTTATTTCGATTGTTATCATAAGTATCATTTTTTATATATCCCCCCATAGGAGAATATTCTTTCGGTCCAAGTTCAAAACATTTAAGTAGGCTTATAGTTCTCTGATGGGAAATGGGGTTTTCGTACAGTAGCAAAAAATAATTTTGGAGAGTACTTTTTTGACAAGAGTAAAAAATTTCATAAAACAAAAAGATTTTTATAGGAGTTGCTTGACTAAAAAACTTAACATAATTTCCAACAGATTTTCAAAAGCAAAGCAGCATTTTATTCTTACATACATACATACATACATACATATGTAGTTTAGTTTAGGTTAATTTAACAGCTACTATTGGCTCACTTGTGTCCAAATTGTAGGCTCCGTTGTATTACCACACCATGGTCCTTGTATCTTTTGTCTTGCAACAGTTCAATTCAATCACCCTAATGAAGGCAAGCATTTTGTCCAGATAGTACATTGAAGGTATTACTTATCGTCGGAACTTCTCCTAACAAGCACTGAAGGCCTCAAATCGTCAAGTTCTTCGCAGTGACAAATAAGATCTTATGTAGACTCTTTTTCATCCTCACCATCGCAATTTCTGCAAATATAATTCTTTAAACATGTCTGACAACAGCTCAACGGTCTTTAATAACCCATATAAGGGGGGACTGCTCTAGGTAGTCTCATTCTCCAGTATATCAAATGTGGTAAGATCCTTCATGTCTCTAGCAAGTTGGTTAATTGCCCCATCGTTAATCGACATTTGGCGAAATATCTGTAGTACCAGCCGTCTATTCTGCCTTAGTGGATGTTCCCAATCGATACATTCAGAGCCAAAGTGGTATCTGCCTGCTTATGTACATTAGATCTGCAGTTGCGTTCAATGTCTTCACGTCCATGAACCCAAATAAGGCAACCGTCGAACGCCTAACTACGTCATCCAGAGACCCATGGGATTAATGTACAATTCCCGAAATGTTGTGCACATTCTACAGATATCTTATGTGGAATAAATATCATTACTGAATATCCCGTTGTTCCTCTTTTCATATTAGAAACTTGAAATCCGTTAATATTCAATTAAGTTATTCGTTTGAAGGCTAGAAAAATCGCTTCTTTATCCATAACTCATAATTTTAAGGTGTTTTTTTGAATATTTCAAAACAGTATCTTGTTGTACTATAGTGATAATGCCTTCATTCATTTTGATCCCATTGTATAATCGATTTGCAACGTTATTCTGTGGTTCCCATTAGTACTAAAAATATATAAAAATCCGAAAATACTGAAACAAAGAAATGTTTATGAGAATATCAAATCAGTTAGGGAATACTATGGTATTTTTTTAAGTTAATCAATCAATTTTCCCATAACTGTTATAGTTCCTTCCAGAAGTACACTGTCAAAATTTCAAAATAATTGTTTCCACTTTTTAGCTGTATACAGTTTTCAAGTAAACACACTTTCATTTTTATATGTTTATATATGTGGACAACTTTTACTTGGCGTGCTATATGCACCGCCATAGCTTTTGTCAGATGTGGATAGATAACGAAGTTTCCACATACACAAAATTTCATATTTGCTATGAATAAGAGGTGCCACACCCTTTTATCCAATTTCTCGCAGTTGTTGATTGATTATATGTATTGCACAAATTTAGAGACTGCTATCACCATTCTCAAGATATAAAAAACTTTATATTTATTTTGGGAAGTACCATGCGCACTTATCTAATTCCGCCCATTTTTAGACTGATGATTTGTATTGACTACAAAGTTGTTTGGACCAAATTTAGTAACTTCCACTCTAACCGTTCTTAACATATACAAAAACCAATATTTACTTTGTATGGCAGGTACCATGCCCACTTATGCGATTCCGCCCACTTCTTGCCTAATGATTTGTATTGACTACGAAGTTATTTAGACCCAATTTAGAGGCTCCTATTGTAATAATTTTGAAGATATAAACATATAAATATTTACTCTGTCAAGAAGGAATTTTTGAAATGAATAGTGTATAGTTTCTTACAGTCGTTGAGATACTGTAAAAATTTCAATAAAATCGGTTCAGCTGTTTAGCTGTCTATAAAATACAAACATTCATACAAACACACATCCATTTTTATATAGCATGTATGGGATATACATATATTCTCGGTGGCGTATTTGAGCGACATTGTCACTATGATTTTTTTCATCGATGTATCATCGTTATAATATCAGTTTGAAGTCGAAATTTATAAAAAATTTTCATAAATGAAAAATTTGATTGGTGAAATTAAGCGACATTGTCTGTTATGTGTAGACTACATTCTGAAATTTAGTGACATTGTCTATTATGAGTCGACTTCATGTTGAATGATGTAAGATTTTGTCTGCTACACTTCTCCGTTAACGAATGAAGCACTAATGATTCCCGGTGATATTGTCTGTTAGGACTCACCAATAAACGGACGTCTATAGGACAAAATCAACATTTGTCTTCTATGACAATTTTGACAATTACTTTAAAAAGTCATGTATGACACCAAAGTAAATTCATCGTCAGTCATCGATGTTTTACTATTTTCAGCGTTTGTCACGATGATTCACTATGACTTTCGCCACCGGGTTGGTAAGAATGAAAATATGTAACTGTGGATATAGTCATTCAAATACCAAAAGTACAATGAAATACCTACGTTTCTTTAGCCACAAAAAATATCCCAAAAAACCACGGAATGATTTCCTGCAAACTGCATTAGTAGGTGTCATCTCCCGTTTGCTAAAATATTAGGAAGAAGTTTTGAAACTAATTTTGGAAGCCCCAATAAAACCACTTTCCTTCGCTAACTTCTCGCCAAGTATTAATAAATGATATTAAACCCTCTAATATTTAGCACGGAGAGGCAAAATGTAAAACCAAAGTAACGCCACAAATAATAGAGAGCAATGGCTTCGTTCTCGAACTATTGCCAAATTATTAAAAACGAATGCTTAGCGATATCAAAATGGAGTATTAAAAATATTATTAGCAAATATTTAGCGATGTCGTTAAACTTATGAGCTTTTTTTTCTTCCGTTACTCCTCTTGGGCTCTAGGGCTTCCACAAAACATTTCCATCTTACACGATTTGTTGCTGTTGTCTTTGTGTCTTCCCATGTAAAATTGTTTTGCCTTAGTTCTTGGATAATTGTGCGTAGCCGGTTGTTTCTTGGTCGACCGCGGTTCCTTGATCCTTAAGGATTCCACTCAAGTGCCATCCTTATAATACTACTGTGATTTTTCCTTTAGGTATGGCCGATCCATCTCCACTTTCTTTGTCTTATCTGCTTCAGTATGGGCTCTTCGTTTGTCAAATTCCATAGATCTATATTGCTAATAGTGCTTTGCATGCCTGTTGCTTTGTTGAACCTGTTATTAAAGTCTGTTTCTGCACCGCCGTCTGTTGTCATTGTGCTTCCCAGATAGCAGAAGCTATCCACATACTCAATTGGTTGGCCCTGTAGTATAGCTTTGGTTTTCTTGATATTTATCTCAAGAATAATATTGCGAGCTAGTCTTTCCAGGTCTTATAATTTTGACTGCATGTTAGAGATCTTTTGTGAGAGTAGACACACAGATAGCAGAAGCTATCCACATACTCAATTGGTTGGCCCTGTAGTATAGCTTTGGTTTTCTTGATATTTATCTCAAGAAAAACATTGCGAGCCAGTCTTTCCAGGTCTTATAATTTTGACTGCATGTCGGAGATCTTGTGTGAGAGTGGACAATTACATATTTCAGGAGAGAGAGACTCCATGTTGTACCTCTCCTTTGTGAAGAGACTTCGTCCATGATCTCATCGATTACGATGGTGAATAGTAGAGGTGAAAGTGAACATCTTTGCTTTACTCCAGCGTTAGTATGGAATGGTTGGCTAATGCTTCCGTTGTGAAGAACCGAGAGTCCTTCATTCTCGTATATTGCTCGTATTATTCCGATTATTTTCTGGGGTACTTCTTTTCTTCTCAAAGCTTTCCATAAGGCATTTCTTTTGATGGTATAGAAGGCTTTCTTCAAGTCGACGAGCGGTGGATATAGAAGTGTATGCCATTCTAAAGACTGTTCTATTATAATGCGTAGAGTGTTGGCCTGGTCTACGCAGCTTCTATTTGGCCGAAAGCCTGCCTGTTCGTCTCGCAATAGGTTCTCTACTTTGTCTGAAGCCTTCCCTATATTATGACTGCTAGTATCTTGTATATGATATTAAGCAGAGTAATTGCTCTCCAGTTATTGCAATCTTTCAAGTCACCACTTTTTGGTAGCTTCACAATGATGCCGCCTTTTTTCCAAGTTGATGGCAGCTTTTCATCTTCCCACGCTGATGTGATATGAGGCCGTAGTAGTTCAGTTGTAGTTATTCGCTTTAGATATTGGTAAAGTTTCGTTGTTTATATCATAGGTAAACATTCCAGATCGAAAGATTTGCTGCCACAGACTAAGCGACGGGTGAACTCTATGAGTTTTTTTCGTTTCGCTTCCAATAGTCGTTTTCGAATGTTTTATCAGAGAAATGTTTGCCAAACATTTGAGGGTGACATTATTATCGAATGTTGTAGCCAAGCGGGCTATCGTTTTGTATTCACTTTATCACCTATGGTGTGGTGGAGGATAAAAAACTGGCCTTCAGCGTATTTATAAACAAACGATTTAAGATTGGTTAAAAAAAATGTCTATTAAAGTATAAAAGTAACTTTTTATTTAAAACATTAGACCAGTTATACTATAGTTACTAAATTACAAGTGTATTCACTGTAAGTAGTAGTTAATAAATAAAAACTCTTATTAAAATATAAATAACAAAAGAAGTACATACGAGTATGATATTATATTATATTGTATTATATGGAGTAATAATGAAATCATTGAAATTAAATCATGTTTATGGATATAGTAAACTAAACCAGACTATATTTACTGTAATAAACATAAAAACTAAGTCCAATGCTTAAACCTCTAAACCTAGTAGAGAGCCACCAACACCACTACTAATACCTTATTAAGATGGTAGACACACATTTTTTTCTTCTTCTGATTTTATGAAGAAAATCAGGTTTATTTTTAAGCAGGCAAGAGTATTTTAAAAATTTTGCACTTTAAACTTTAGGCAGAGATAAGAGAAAAAATTAACTGATAAATCATCATAGAGACTCACAACGAAAGAGACGAGTTTTGAGTTATGCAGAGAACTGAGATTAAAATTAATAGTTAAATAGGTTTATTTGTTGTTGTTTTGAATGCATATAATAAATAGCCAACATTTGATGTTGGCCAAAATGCGAAACTGCAACACAATTTAATCTTAACTAAAGCAGTGCCAAAATAAACAACAGTCAATAGCTTAACGTCGGTAGTTGAGCACGCGCAGTTTATCCGTCTTAACGTATGTAAATAATCAACAGGTGAATTAAACTATTTATGTAAAAAAAATAACAAAAAAAGAGTGCAACTCTAAAGATATAAATAAATAATTAATGTTAAAAAAATATTTAACCAGATAAACGACTGTTTTTGTTGTTTTTCTTAACAAATTTACCATAAAAGTGTTAAACAAACTTGTCGAACAGAAAGAAGATAAAAAATAAGATCAACATTTTAAATGAAATAAAGTGAAGATAAAAGATACATTCATAAGCGAATGATGCTTGTTCAATAGTTTTAAGGTCAAACTGATCTACGAAATTTCAACTATACACTTATAAAATTTTTGTGAAAAAAAATCAAATTTTTAATAAATACATACATATTTACAAGTGTTTTGGGAATAGTAAAAATTAAGGACAATCAAGCCGTATTTTATTTCACCGTACACCACAAACTAAGTACAACATTTCGCCTACCTTTCGAAGTTGCCATAGAACATTTCTTCTAGAGTTGTATGAATAAATATAATTACGTTTATTGCACGATTTTTATCAAGTTTATGGACACATACCGCAATAGGTTATAAATTTACTAGGAATCAATAAACTTCGCCTTATAATGTTAAGCTTTATTCTGATCCGTTGTATACCTGAACATACTACCGACTTTAAATTCAAAATTTTTACAAATTGATAACATAAGTGCTTATCACTCATTTTAGTATGATCAACAGCTACTTAAAGAGGGATTCAAGGTATAGCTATACCAAAATTTGATTGGTTCTTTTGGCACAGCTTACATATAACATAGAAAACAAAACAAAACAAATTTTCGCAAAAATGTTCTTAATTTCTCAACTTCATCGCCTTTTGCTTAAATACAATAGTTTCGATAACCTGTTTGTAAGAAGAGCTCTCTAGCTTCTTAAAATAGTAAACTTCTTGTTTTGATTGTTTGCAAGCAATTTTGTCAAGTTTGGATATAGAAAACTGTCCTAGGGAGCTAAATCTGGCGAATAAGGTGCGTGATGAAGAAATTCGACCTTTGTATCTTTGATTTGGCCATCGCAATAGTGAATGAGTGAATTTATTTCCTTAATTTCATCGCTTAACCCTCAAATGCGCAAGCAAAAAACTCACGTTTTTCAATTTTAACTTTATTGCAGTGTTGTTATAGAATAAAAAAAATTCAAAATAAAACCGCTAAAAAGCGGTCTTGTACTTTAGAGGGTTAAGTGTAGTAATACTTTAACACAATAATAATTTGACTGTAAAATAGTGACCCATGTCCATGATCATAGTTATGAATCGACGAAACATATGGCACGAAAACGTTGTTAAAACATCTCTACGAGACTGTTTTTGTACTTTTGTGGACAAACGTCTCACCCATCTTGCGCACAGCTTTCTCATCGCAAAATTTGAGGTTACGAACAAAGTATATATATTTAGTTGGCTTGACATTCGTAAATTGTGCAAAACCTGCACAGACTATCCTTAATATTTCCTAAAATATGTTGGTGGTACTTAAGACCACAATGTCCGGTACTTAGACTTAGACTTAGTACTCTGAGTCTGCTCTTGTTGCGCAGTAACAGCCCTCTGGGTCTATCCGGATAGAGGGAGGAGACAAACTTCTTCATAGTCAGAAGTTTCTTTTCGCTTAAGGGCACACAAATTCCTGCCAACCTCATCTCCACACCATGCTGCCAGCCTTCAAGCTGGAGACATCTGGTAATCTAAGAGACCTTCTACAGGCCTCCTCCATCACTGAAATGTATTATAACAAGTAGGTTATGGTAGAGGACGAGCAGCCAAGCTGGTCCTAAAACGTCGATGGTTACGAACCATACCAGATACCATATGGTTAATAGTGATCATCCTGCGTAGGAAAGAGATAAGAAAATAATGGGGGGGGGGGGTAAGAAAAGTAATCCACGTAGAAGAGAAAGAGGAAAGACAAAAATAAACTAAGCTAACAAAGACAAATACCGGAAGATCTTAAAGCCATTGGGATCTGATCATGCCACAACCAGCCAAGGCCCTTGGCAAACTGAAGGCTATCTATAGGATCAGCACACAAGATGGAGGTTAGAGTTTGAATCGTATATTCACTTAAGAGTTGATGTCTGCTGCTGGAAAGCCTAAGGCAGTGACACAGTAGGTATTTGATCGTCTCTAACTCTTCTTCGTCTTCGCACAGCATACAGTAATCGATATATTCCTTCATCTATATTTTACAACCGTAGTGAGCCTCAGCTCCGCCCTACTCATTGAGTGACACTCTACAACCTACTACTACTCTACTAGATTTAACCAGCCTTCCCAACGAAAAACTTCTCGTGTTCACTAATGTAATGACACAATGGCGGCAGAATGGAGTCTTTAGTCCGCAGCACTACTGACTCCGAGTCATGACGAGCCAATTCAATAGCCATTGCATTTCCAGCGATACCACAATAACCCGGTAACCAGCACAAAGTCTAACGATATTCCGCAGCCAAGCAAGTATATGACAAGTTCTGGCGGCCCTCGTAATCGAAACACAAGTAAGGCGGTAGACCCTGTTAAGTAGAGTCCGCGTATTTTCCTTCTCCTTCCTTGGCCACCACGCTTAAGTAATATAAGCTATAATTAGTCTACAAAGGATTAGTAAATTATTCTGGGCTTTAGACCACACGTTTTACCATGGAGGCGCTGACAATCATGGTGTGCCTTGATTGCCGTGCTGGTAATACGTGTCCTTCTCATGTTAGATCCTATCTTGAATGACCCATAGGTATTTTATCTTATCTGAGAATTCAAAAGCTAAGCTATTTAAAGTTGGCTCAATAGTCGTCTTAACCTGCACCAGCCGAAGGTTGTGTGAAGGGCATTCTGCATTGAAGGCCACTTTCTTACTGTGATCTATCTGGTGTAAAGGTTATGAAAACCAGATTAAAAGAGGGTTTCGGTATCGTGTAGTCAATTTTGGGATTACAACTCCATAATTGACAGCCTTTAATTTTATTGCCGCTAGTGCCGTTAATTGTTTTCTTAGAATATTTTTAGGTTGCTAGTTCAGAGTACTAAAAAGAGACTCTGCTGTTTAAGAATATTACAAATATATACATATTACCTTATTGTGGTCTAAGAACAAATTCTATTGCTTTTGCTTAGAGTTGGGACAACTCTTCAGATACAAAATTTTGTCGCTTCATAATTGCCCCCATCTTTAATGCAAGATATCTTTCAAAAGTACATTGTGGTGTACGGTATCATATAATTCGGTTAGAAAGTCTTTTAATGTTTATTATTGTTTATTTCCATATGTATATATATTTTTTTGTTTTTAATTAATTTCCATCATTGAATTTGCATAATACCGTATAAAACTGATTTCTAATATTTCCCAAGTCTTGAGCTCTAATTAATTCAAGTTTTAGTTAAAATGCTTTAATAATGCGTTAAATTTAATTATTTATTAAAAAATTAAATTGTTGTTAAAGTATTCTATATTCGGTCTAAGACGCTTGCATACCTTTTTTGCTAATTACTCTCATCAGCATTCAAAAAGAAAGATACGAGCATATATCTAATAATTACTACCTATTTTAATATTTTAAAGATTAGCGGCGATTTGAAAGCAAAAAATAATAAAATTGTTTATTAAAAAAAAAATCAAAATTTTAATTTACAATAGACCGGCAGTCAGCTTTTACATGAGCACAATAGATATAAAAAAGCTATGAAACTGTTTAAAAGTTGGTTGTTGCCAGCAACATGTACCATCATTTTAGTTGTAACAACTTATGCAACATCGACTGAGGCAGCTAAACAAAAACAAGCGGAAGTTAATTTACAACAGCAACAGCAACAGCACCAACAACAATTTGATGTTGGCACTGCTGCAACTGATGTTGTTCCTTTAAAACCATTAAAATATGGTGATAAAACAACTAAAAAAATACCAAATGGAGAAGTGTTTTTACTGCCCACAGCTCCTCCAACCGTTAATAAAAACTATACCAATGGAGTAGCTACCTCGCGTAGTGGACAACGTTCCCGTAAAGAGTACATAGAATTGCCGACAAATAGACCAACAACACAAATACCCAGACGTTATAATAGTGGATCAATACAAAATCAACATGATATACCCATTGTGCAAAAAAATCTGGAATTATTTAATAAGCCAATAACCCCAACGCTGGGTCAACATAATCAGCCACAACAACAACAACAACAACAGCAGCAGCAGCAAAGGCAACGTATACAACAAAATACAAATCGATCACGTTCCCAAAGTACTATTACAACACCAACACATCATCAACAGCAACACCAACAGCAACAACATCAACCCACGCAATTATCCAATTTAAATTTTGAATCTGAGAAAACTGTTGCAAAAACAAAAACCACCACTACTACGACGATGACGACAACGCAAACAACGGCAATAGCAAGACAAACGAAGCAGCATCAACATAGATTTAACGAAACCACAACATCTTCACGAAATTTTGCCTCTGCAGTCTCAACAAAACCTAATAATAATCATCCCCCACTAACATCACGTAATGCAAATAGTAGTTCCTTCTCAACTTCTCAACTAACTCATCATCAAAATCGTAGCAATTTAAACAATCGTAGCAATAACAGCAACAACAGCCACAACAATAAACATCATGTTGCTATCGAAACGAATTCATCTAAAAACGCAAGAGGTAATGTAAAAGCTAATCAAAGTATTGGTACTTCAACTGTAAGTATTCGCAATTCAACTCGAAAATTTTCATCATCATCGCCATCATTACAATCCACTGCATCATCATCATTGTCATCGCTATCAGTCATCACTACTGTCTCACCAAGATCTAGATTATTAATGACATCGACAACAACAACAACTACGACCACTACCTGTAAGTTGTCTAAGTTTTATTTCATTTCATGTTCATTAGATTAACACATGCAAACAACCGTATGACAAAAAATTTTAAGTTTCAAATTTGAACCGATTACAATAATCGGTATTAAGAAATGTTGCTTACTTCCCAAAAGGAACCTTTCTGGAATACAACTGAAATCGTTGATAGTTCTGAAAATTCTTTATAGAAAGATCAAATCGGTAATTGATTTATAAAATCGTAATCATAACCCAATGGTCGTCACATCTCTTAAATTAACAATATCTCAAAGTCCCTTTTTAAGACCAAGAGGACGTACATTTGAAAGAGTCTAATATTTCCATTATATATTTTTAATTATACTTTAACGACCATAGGTGCTGCTGTACTTGTTGCTTGTAATTTCCAGACCCACCTTTAAATTATATAGATCCAAGTGGTAGTCAACATTCACCTTATGAGATTTTTTTCTTCCTTTCATCTCTTGGGAGCATAAGGGTTTCACAAAGCATATCCAACTTACTCGGCTTACAGCTGTTAATTTCACGCATTTTCCAGGAGTTTACATTTCCTACGTATGATCTTGGGTCTCCAAGTATTTTTTGTTCGACAACTGCATCTTGAGCCTTGAGCATTCTACTCTTGTGCTTGGTTTTTTTTTCAAGGTATGACCGATTCCATTTTCTATGGTTTATTTGTCTAAATATGAGTTCCTAGTTAGTCAGATCCCAGAGATCCGTGTTGCTGATGTTTTTCGGTCAGAATATCCTGCATATGATTCTGAAGCACTTGTTGATGGATGCCTTTAGCTGAAACCAGACTTTATCTACTACAATAGAGTTGACTTTACATATACATTGAATATTTGAAGTTTGGTTTGTCTGGAAGTGTTTAGGATGTTTTGTGCTCCTATTTATGTTCTCCACATCAAGCCGAAGCTACGAATAAAGTAAGTTATTCTACTTGGTGAGAGAAGAATTGTCCTATTTAAAGTCACCAAAGCATCCTTGCGGATGTCTCGACACATATCCAGCCGAATCTACAACGATCATTCTTAAGATTCTCTAAGATATATTTATGGTACCTAAGACCACAATGACTAGTGAATAGACCCGTAAGACCCCTAAGTTCACTACTGAGGGAATCAAACTTGGTTGAGTACTGGAAAGACTCCACCAAAACCGAACGAATTCTCTCTCAACTCAGGAGCCAAACCTCCCTCTTGAGTATGCCACAGGGACAACAAATTTTGGCTCAGCTTTCTCGTTTCCGGGACGGCCCCCATGTCCGGGGACCCAACGTAGCGTAACTCTGTTGTAAAAGTGTTTATGATACATACTTCCAGAGGTACTGTAAGGTACCGTTCTATCTTTTACTTTATTTGTAATATTTCTTACATATTTTCTTCCTCTTACTTCTTATCCAATCTACTCTTAGAAGACATCAATATTTGGTATTTATATTAATAGGTCAAGCGATTTGAAGTCGAGATATAGTGACTACAAAGCTACGCAAAACCTGCAGAGAAAGGAGAGGTTGGTGACATGTTATCTGTCTTTACACATGATGTAGAAATTTAACTCTTTAGTACCGGTAAACATATTTTTCGAAAGTCGATAGAAGCTTTCAAGTTCAGTAGGGTTTTAAAACGGTCTAAGAAATACTTCACTTAGTAAGACCTCCTCACCATTTGCACTGCCTATGTTCGGTAGAAAAGGGGATACGTCTATATATTTTGAAGTCTATTTTAAGGATCTGTTCTTATGAAATAAACGGACTTGTTTCCGAAAATCTCGCCTTTACTCATTATACTAACTTTTCTCGCAGAACACAACCGTTTTTGGTGAATTTACTCGCACAACATATTCGCTCGATGCGGAAATACGACTGCAAACAGTCTCCAGTAGAATAATCAACTTCCCGTATGAATATCACATTATCCTTAATAGGTAGCTGACGAACCTGTTTAGGTTCAATAAAGGGCTCCATAAACGTTCGTATGTACGTATGTTTGCCAAAGCAATACATTCACTGAGAATATGCTCAGTCGTATAGTGCGTCGTTCCCATGGATGCGAATGGACAAATATAGAAGGAGTTGTCGTAGATATATGAAATTTCGTGCAGACATTTATCAGGGCCAAATATAATATATTTTGACAAAATAGAACAACGGCGACGCTACATACATACGTATATAAAACAAAAAAACCTATCTTAAGATACTTTTCTGTATCACAGAGTTGTGTTAGTAACTGATATAAACAAATAAATCCCAAATAATGCGTTTTTAACGCATGTAATTTTGTGGAATTTGCAAAAAATTAAAAATGTATGGTAATCTGACGAAAACACGATATTGCACTGCAATTTTTAAATTTGAATAATAATTTTAATTATTTCTTGTTTAATATATCACATATAAAGTGATAAAAGAAATTATTTTTAAATTTTTATTTACCTCAAGTAATTTGAAATTAGTAAAATTTTTGAAAAATTCTCTAAATGATAAACTTTTTAAGTTTCAAAATTTTCGAAGTTGTAGGACAAAGTTGATTCTAATTTGCTTTATTTGATAACACATATTATATAGTTTCAAAAACAGAAATAAAAAATATAAATTTTTATATACATATGTAAATATATATTTCAATACTCATTCGAAGTTTGGTAAATTTAAACTTTTTATTGAAATACTCGTAAGTCCGTTTTTAAAAGCAGCAAAAAAAAAACAATAAACAAAATTACAATTATTTTTATCTATTTTGCTTATAATATTGTAAAGTAATTAAAAAAACCAAACTTCTACAAATTTCTTAAACAAATAGAGTTATTACAGCTATTTTCCCGAAGGTACCTAAAATCCATTTTCGTACATAGCATTTTTTTTTTACAAATTAGTTGGGTGTAGCGCTGTCTTCCGATAATATATGGAAGTAAGCAAAAAAAATTATTTTGTATTATATTCAGCGGATAATTACCTTTCAAAATATATATATTTTATCAAAATTTGTGATGAGTGTTTTTTTGCGGCACTTCGCATCAGGTACCTCATTGAAGTTGAAGAGATGATAATAATGGCCCATCAGGAAACCATTAAGTTTTCTCATAACTGTCCTGCCCATGTGGCACAGCGCTCTACTATAGATAGAGAGTCACATCAGTTCTTTAATTCTTATAACTAACTACCCGTGCTAAAAAATAGTTAACAAATTTTCTTTCAAGCAACTGGGTATGTGCGTTGTAATCGGAATGAAATTATCTTTAAATAAGTCTATATAGGATATACATGGTATAGGCTAATGTGGTGAATGTAGTTAAGTTTAGTCAATGTTTAGATTTTGTCTCTGCATAGCCCATAAGTAAAGTTTAATAAAATTCAAATTTTGAAACTACTGGTGAATATAAAGTGCATCTAAGTCTGCTTAACATATCTATCATGACGCAGAATTTGACTATAAGATTGGTCTAAGTGTATTTAACCACTTTCACTTATATAAACCTTTGGTAAAATTAGAAAAAAATGTACATTTAAACGCTTTTGTTAAGTAAGGATTTGTAACCATAAAACTAAAATTGGCACAATAAAGTTTAGGTTTATTCATCAGCGTATCGAATTTGGTTAAAGTAAAGAGGATGGGTGTATAATATATTTTGAACCTTAAAAATAAAAACAACAAAATTATGAAAATAAAACAAGATATTCTTTTTTATAAACATAAACAATATCTATTATTTAAAAAAATATATTAAACATTATATGCACTATTCGCTAAATAAAACAATAAAATATCAACAATTTTATTGAAATGAAAAAGAGAATGGAAAAATAAAATATCAGGGGAGACCTCTCTGAAAGTACAGCTTTTTTACGTTCTATTAACTTGTAAGTGTAAAATAAAAAACACACAAAAATACGAAAAAAAAGTTTGGTCATATTAAATAATCAACTTGTTGTAAGAGTGCAGAAAAATAAGCCATTCATTCAAGTTTTGTAATTTCAAAATCTATTTAGACATACTCTCGTACAAGCAATTCAGTAAGCCAGCTTATTCATTCATTAGGCTAACCAGCCAGCAGCTAGTCAGCCTTCCATTTATTATCACTATTATTATTATTATTGCTTGTATCTATTTGAAGTAAATTATTATAATAATAATGATTAAATTGAAAATAATAATCGCCTCGGTTATAGTTAGGAGTTAGGCCAATGTCATTTACATTTTTAACATTATTATTGTTGTGTCGTAGTCTTTTTTTTATTTTTTAATGGAATATTTCAATATATTTTTTTTTTGATTTTCTTGTTACAACAACTTTTCTCCGTGTACCAATAACGCATTAATAGATCTTAAAGTGTTGTTGTCAGATTTATTCTGACCAAATTGCTCTTGGCTTTGTCTTGCCACTTGCCATTTATGGCCTTTTGACTCCATCGATATTGTTGTTATTGTATGCGTTTTATAGCCGGCTCTCTTGAACACGATTAAAGTTTTTTGGTTTTATACAATTTGTTTTAAAGGTGAACAACTTTAATTGTTGTTGTTGTTATTGTAGCTGTTGTTTTTTTAAACTTCTTTGCAGCCATGCAGAATTGCATCTCAATAACACACAGGTGGAGGTGCCTTTACAGTCACTTAAAAAATTGTATAGACATTATTGTTATTTTAATATATGTATTGTTTTATTATGGCCATGGAAGAGATATATAGTTTCTATGTTTCTTGGGGGTATATTTGTTACACCTTGGAGAAGACAAAGCCCCACCATTATTTACAATGATCGATCAAATGATACTTTATTCTTTTCATGCGTCTTCATATATAAACATTACAATGAAAGTGAAGGACGTCCTTTAGTATCTTTAAATAATCCATCTTGTTTATTTTTTCTACTATGAAAACAAGATTTCCGAGTCCATTCGACCTCATTGAACTATGATACATAACATGACATTGCTTGTTTTAGGATAATAATCGCAAACATAAAATAATGACTCCCATAAATGTAAAAAAGTGCTGTCACATTCTCTACAGAGCTCTGACCTTAATCCTATAGAGAATTTGTGGGTGTATATGGAGCAAAAAAACGCCAGAGTCAAGTTAGGAGCAGAAATGAACTCAGGATATATGGCCAAGTATACCACTCAATATTACCAAAAATGTAGTTAACTCTTAGAAAAGAAGATTTGAAGTCGCTATGGACGTTAAAGGTGACCAAAATAAGTATTAAATTTTGATCTGGGGCCTGTTTAGAAAAAGAACTTTGACATTATTAGTAAAAAACGTTATCCTAAAGATAAAGCGTAGAATTATTTTTGCCAACGGATGCTGCTATGATCTTAGTGGGCATTTAGTCCTCTCTTTTGCTCGAGGAAATTGACAAGACGGTCATTCTCCCTGTGCTGTTATACGGCACGAAAACATGGATAATGTCCAGTATTGATACAGCTGCCATAGGAGCGCTAGGCACAAAATTTCTTCACAAGATCTTCGACCTTGTGTAGGTTGTCGACAAATACCACAACCGAATCAAACATGAGCTGTACTTGCTCCTCGACGGTGTGGTCGTTACTCAGAGCACCAACACCCAGCGAATATACTGGCGCGGTCTGGTTGTTCGAATGAAAGAGGATATACCAGCGTGACGAGTGTATGATACAGAAAGAAGTCAGCGTATCTCGATATAGAGAACGACCTTGTCTATGTTAGAAGGATCAATTTTAACCCCGTAATTTCCAAAGGGTTTTAAAAAACGAATTCCTTAATAAATTCAGTATATAAAAACATATCAAAACTTCAACAATTTGAAATAAACTTAAATGAAAAACATGTTTGCTCGAGAAATACGCACAGATTCCTTAAATTTACTTAAGTAAAGTATACATATACCATTTAAAAGGCCGGCTATTCTCCTTTCCACATCCGCATAAAAACTTAAGATTGGTTAATAATTAGCTACGTTGGTATAAGTGGATGAAGGTAAAAAACCCGGTTTGTTTTACCAGTATCTCAAGATTTAGCGCCGCTATGGTATGGTATGTAAGACACCCGCCTACCAACCAGAAGGTCGTCGGTTCAATACTAGGCCAGATCATCTTAAAAAAGAAAAAAGTTTTTCGACAGCGGTATCACCTCATAACATTAGCTAAAAACTGGTTATGAGTATAAATACTATTGAAAACTTCTATAAATGCATTTGCCGTTCAGAGCCGGCGTTGAACTGTAGGTCCCTTTCAATGAGTTTAAAAATAGAATCGGGTGCAACTCATTGACTGAGAGAAGTCCCCATGTTCCTTCATGGAATGTTATGGGAATTAACATCAGATTTTGGAGTTATTTTGAGAGTTTCAAAAAAAATTTTTTTATTGTACCGAACATCACCTATTAGAAAAATAGTAATACTTCCCAGGTATTTCTCCTTCATTCGTTTTTGTCGCATATTGTTTTCTGCTACACTTTCTTTTGGAGTGCCAAAAATAAAGTACCTTTGGTTTCTTTAGAGTAAGAGTTTGTTGTTGTTGTTTTTAAGCATTTTTTAAAGCTTTAAATATAGTTTTAAAAAGTATAAAATGCTTAAATTCATCGTATTTCAAGAGACTGAAACAAAAACTAAATTCTAAAGAATAAGAGTGTATATTTTTTCTTGACGCTGACTGTATGTAATTTTCATTAATAGGTTTTATGGAGGATAGTTCTATAAACATATTGATCCTAACTAAACTTAGTACTATAGAAATTAAAGCAAAAAGACTTATTTGTGGGAAAAGATGTATCAAGAGTAATAGAATGTGTCCCTATTACCTAGGATTGTGACAGTTTAGGGGTATTCAATAAGTGCACTATTGTATTGGAATTGAATATGATTCCTCAATAGTTGAATTGGATTCTTTCAGTTAAAAACTTCTTTTTTTACTTACTCCTAATGAAAAAGTAATCGTTATGAGTGTCGATTGGTAAGTGTTATGTACACATATTAAAATCTTTGTTTGTAGCGAGCTTATAGTCACTTACACCATAGAAACATATTTTATTATTATTTTTTTTTTTAATTTTCGCCTATAATATAATTATTTTTGATGCAATTTTTTTTAAAGATTGTAAGAATAATTGTGGGTGTAAGTGTAGCTTTCAATATTATTTTTGTAATTTTAAATTTAATAAGCATGTCTTACAAATTAAATACTTTGTATAATTTTTACATACTCCTAAGCAACATTGGTTGTAGGCAGGCAGGGGCTTAAATGTTGCAAGTAGTTCAAGTTCATCAGCATTGTATTCTACTGAGATTAGATTTGTGGTTTTGAAAGAATAAGAATTTTTTTCAATAAATCTCTTGAAGGTTACAATGAAAAAAAAATAAAAATACTTACATACATAATTTATAATTTTACTATCGAAACAACAAAGAATTTTAAAATGTTTTAAATGTTATTATCCCATTACAAAAAAAAAAAAAAAAAAAAAAAAAATTACATGACTAATATATTTATTTAGGATCTAAATAGATTATGGGGCTATTTTTTCTTCTTGATTTTTCAGTATAAAAAAATTCGTGACATGTTTACCATTTGACCATGAATAGATAAACAAACTAATAAAGCTTGCAAATCATTCAATTTTATTATCAAAATTCGTGCAGTGTGTGAAATGTATTTCGCATCGAAAAATTATCTTCAGCGATGAAGCTTATTTTTAATGTGTAGAGCAGACAGAGGCAGCTTAAGAGCTGCCAATGCACCCTGAAAGATATACTCTTTGGTGTGGTTTGTGGGCCGACGATATCATTTGACTGTACTTACCAATTTTTTTTGGCCCAAAAACGAAGATTTAGACATGTAGTTTTAACAAGACTGTGCCATATGCCATACGCTACGCGATACCATGAACTTATTTAGAAGCTAGCCTAGGGAGTAATTAATGTCATTTTGGCTTCCAAGATCAGGCGATTTGGCCACACTTTACTATTTTTTGTGGATATACCATATGTGAAGTCTCAGAATGCCTGCTCTGGAAGATAACGTTACAGCTGCCATTTTTTTCACTTTTGCAAGTTTTCTGTGCTTTTTTCTAATTTTCAAAACCCAAACGGTTCAAAATTCAGCCCTATTATTTCGAAATAAGATGTATTAAAAATTGTTAAAATCCTGCCACACCTTAACACTGGCCCTTAAAGGGTTAAATAATTTGTTGAAAAGGTGAACAACTATTATTAATGTTGTAGTTGTTTCTTTTTTTGTAGAGATAAAAGAATTGTAATTTTAATTTTAACTCTTACAGATGGTGGTGCATTTACAGTCAAGTAAAAAATTCTGTAGACTTTATTAAATTATTTTTAAATGCACATATCCTGAAAATATGTTTATTTTAATTTTTGTAACACCTTACAGCAACGTGTGAACATACGTGGCTTCGAATTACTTTGTTCGCTGTTTGAATTACTTTTAAGAATTGTCCAGTTCACATATCACCTTCGTGATTAATTTTGATGGTTATTTTTCTTGTTATTTATATTTATATTGAATTTCCATTAAACAATTTGTTGTCAGCTGAAGTTCATTTTTGGTTGAGTGGGTACATAAATAAGAGTTAGCATTGGTCCAAATTTTCAAAAAGGATGATGGTTAGAATGTTACTGTCAATGGAGAGCAGTATAGAAATATGATTAGAAATTTCTCGCACAATCAATCAATCTTGCTGGCATGTGGTACCAACAGGACGGAGCCACATGCCACACAGCGCGCGCTACAATTGAGATACTCAAAGAAACTTTCAATGAAGGAGTAATTTCACATAATGGTCCAATTGATTGGCCACCAAGATCGTGTGCCTAAACCCCATTGGATTATTTTCTTTGGGGTTATGTAAAGCCACTTGTCTATGTCGATAATCCAGAGACAATTGAGCACCTGGAAAACAACATTCGAAGAATGTTGGAAAATACGGCCACATATGTTGAGAAAAGTGTGTGAAAATCTGCGTTCCAGATTGCACATTGCTCGCCCCACGCGTAAATCCGCCCACATGACCGAAATCATATTTGAACATTAATATCATAAAATTTTCTATCCAACAGAGCCCGTTTCATTGATACTAAAAACATATGCCTTTGTTTTAAAAATAAATAACAAATAACACCCGATTCAATTAACGTGGACAGTCACCCAATAAAAACTGATTTTGCGGCAATCTCCATGGTAATTGAAACTGAATTGCATTCTTAAAATTTGGATGATTCGTTCTTAAATTCGTTCTAAAATTTTTGTACAGGGAATTATGTAATTCGGCTTATAATTTGGGTTGAATTATTAATGATAGAGCGAATTACTAAGAAACATTGCCGTGTGAACGTGGCACTTGACAAAACAGATTCACTTTTATTTACAGGAAAATAAAAAGAAATGAATCATCTTATCTAGATCTTATCTTATTGCACTGTAGGGTAACATATATGTAGTTCTGCCTGATCTATTTAAACTTTCTTATTCGTTTTATTACAAAGAAATTATGTCGAAAGCACACACAATTGTCAAATCTATTCAACTTCCTTATTTGTCACACTAAAAATAATGCAATAAAAAATATTTTAAATATGGAAATGTTTACTTAAAACTTTGGACCTGTTGACGATCTTGAACTTCATTCATAAAATTTGAATCATTACTTGTGGTGTACAACACATCTAAGTATTATACAAAAATTTTAAATCAATTTATATGTACCTTTTACAGATGCACATAAATTTTAATCATTTCGTTATAAAAAAACTTAAAATTTAATTTCATACGCACATGGCCTTTTTAACTGGCCCAGTGCTATTAAATGACTTCAGCTGATGTCTATAGGTATACGTTTAAAGCATGAAGTTTAACGAACTATGACATATTTTTAAGTTTAATAAAAAATATATATAAATATATATATAAGTATGTAAAAGTACCAACAATTGAATACAATAGATTATTTATTTACAAAATTTTTTTTTTGTTAAAAAGTGATTTCTCTAACACGACCCACTCACTGAGCGTTGTGTGAACATATTTGGTCCACACAGTATAAATTACAACAATGAAGAAAAAAAAATTATTCACAATATTTAATGCATTCTATTGTTAAATTAACACACTTTTTTTTTGTAAAAAACAAAAGAAAAAGTGTTGAAAAAAATTGTAATTACATTACGACTATTTCATAATTCGCAAGCATTTGTAAAATATTTTTATCTGGTGTTAAGATTTAAAGAAATATTTTTTAATAAAAGATTATATTAATTTTTAAAAGAAAACAATGATTTTAATTGTAAAAAGTATGTTAATTCACTAGTTATTTAAAATTAAAATAATTAAAAAATTTTCCCATTGATGTTATCATTCAGGCAAAATTTGTTTTTTCTTCAATTTCCGTAATCAGTTTACTACTCCGTGCATATTTTAGAAATTAATAACTTTGTGAGGCTCTTTACACTACTATTTGTAAATATTACAAGGGTTTAATAAATGTTGAAAGAGACTTTTAATTTATTTTTAAGAGTATTTCATTAAGAGATTGAAAATAGTTTAATAGAGAGTAGACTCAATGCAATTTCTTAATTGAGTAAAACCCGTAGTGAACACAACTGCAGCGACTAGCGATAGCGTTTGTTATACATTTTTTTAATTTTTCTGAATTGTTTATATATTTAAAAATTTGTAAAATTAAAATTTTTTAACAACAATAGTAATATACTTATAAAAACAGGCTGACTGTTCATAATTTACATTTATATAGCAAACCGTTTAATCCGGGGGTTTTTTTACAGTTACACAAGTTTAAATCAGAATGAAACAAAGAAATATAAGGCGTGTTTTTTTATAGAGGTATAGAACTTTAAGTTGCAATAAAACAACGATGAATTATTCGATTGACATGAATTTTATTTATCCGAAAGACAATCTTATGGCATTACATTTTGAATATGATTTCTGGCATATGACCGCCACGACTAGCGCGGATGTAGTCCAATCTGGACGTCCAATTTTCGATGACTTTTTCCAACATTTGTGGCCGTATATCGGCAATAACATGGCGAATGTTGTCTTCCAAATGGTCAAACGTTTGTGGCTTTACCGCATATACCAATGACTTTACATAGCCCCACAGAAAGTAGTCTAGCGGTGTTAAATCACAAGATCTTGGAGGCCAATTCACAGGTCCAAAAAGTGAAATTAGGCGGTTACCAAACGTGTCTTTCAATAAATCTATTGTGGCACGAGCTGTGTGACATGTTGCTCCGTCTTGTTGAAACCACATCTCCTGGACATTATGGTTATTCAATTTAGGAATGAAAAAGTTAGTAATCATGGCTCTATACCGATCACCATTGACTGTAACGTTCTGGCCACCATCGTTTTTGAAAAAGTACGGACCAATGATTCCACCAGCCCATAAAGCCACCAAACAGTCAGTTTTTCTGGATGTAACGGTGTTTCCACATACACTTGAGGATTACCTTCACTACAAATGCTATAGTTTTATTTGTTGACGTAGCCATTCAACCAGAAGTGCGCATCATCGCTAAACAAAATTCGCTTATGAAAATCGGGAACAACGGTAATCTCGTTTTGGGCCTATTCGACGAAGCGTTGTTCAGGCGTGAGTCTATTCATGATAAATTGCCAAACCAAACTAAGAATAAATCACTTGACAGCTGTTAAATCGGTCGCCATCTTGAAAAGTAATGCCAACTTAAAGTTCTATAGCTCTATAAAAAATACGCGATACTTTTAGTATCAACGAAACTGGTTTTGATGGTTAGGAAGTTTTACGACATTCATATTTAAATATAATTTTTGCCATGTGGTCGCCACGGCTGGCGCGTACAAGGTGCAATCTGGAACACCAATTTTGACAAATATATTTTTATATTTTGACAGCATATGTTCAACTGTCTCTGGCTTATCGACGTAGACAAGTAACTTTACATAATCCCAAAGAAAATAATCCACAATCTTGGTGGCCAATTAATTAGACCATTACATGAACTTACTCTTTTATCAAAAGTTTCTTTGAGTAAATCAATAGTAAAGCGCGCTGTGTGGTATATGACTTCGTCCTGTTGGAAACACAGTCAGCAAGATTAATTCCAGCTAATTGAGGTACGAAAAAATTTCTAATCATGTTTCTATACTGCTCTCCATTGACAGTAACATTCTGATCATCATCGTTTTTGAACATTTGGATCAATGACTCTGTTATCCCATAAAGTGGATGTTATGGTGTTGCGACAAAAGCTTGTGGATTATACTCGCTCCAAATGCGACAATTCTGCTTATCTATGTACCGATTCAACCAAAAATGGGATTCATCGGAGAACAAAATTTTGAATGGAAATTCAATATCAATATTAATTCGAGTTTTTCAATATCAATTGCTTTGGTGTAAGTCTATCCATAATGAAATGTCAAACCAAAATTAACAAAAAGCAACTATCAGCTATTAAATCGGTTGTCAATTAATGAAGTGTTGCCAACTCAAAGTTATGAACCTTTAAAAAAACATTCGATACAAGAAGCCCGCTGCAACAAATGCTACCAGTTCTAAAACTAGATATGTGTGATCTGAGGATATAGATTAGAAAGCTCTACTCCCTCACATTTTCGATGTCGTTACGCACAAATGTCCACCGATTGTACTGGACTGTTTATATTTGGGGAATTATTTATTCGTAGTTATCCTTTACAAGTGCACGCCGCTCACTATCTACAAATCTCTGACCCACTCACTTTATTTCTGCTCAGCACCTCTAGACCATTAATTTCAAATATTTTCGATCTCGCCAGTACTGTCACTAACCTTTACGAATTTGATAGATGTATGTTAGTTGATTTATTTTTCTTGCAATCGCACTTAAGGTATTATTAATGTCGTTTAAATAGGAGCAAACTTTAAAAACAAACCAATAGTAAAATTAAATCGCAGTCAAAATTTAACAGCACATTTCCTTAAGTAGCAAAGTACTTCTAAGGAAATCGATACAAGATATTACAGTCGTATTATGTGTGATTTTTGGAAAAGAACTAAACAAATTGTTACTTTTTATGGACGGCGATCCCAGTATAGGTTGGTGTCGTCAAACGAACATCAATTTCGATTGTCTACATAGTCTATTATATAAAAATGCTCTCTCTTTCTTAAATTTTTTGTCGAATAGGTTTTGCTTTTCCAAACGTTGTCTGTTGTTAATAAATGAAGATATCTGTGATCACAATATTTTTTATATTTTGAATGATATATGGATGAATAGCTAAAGTTGATTTGGCAACTCTCCTAGATTTGCCACTATCTTTCAAAAGTTATACAATTTCTTGGCAATTTTTTGTCAGCTACCTAGTTAATGTACACTCAGAGAAATAAATACCATATAGCGTACAACACTTATAATGGATTTTAAAGATTAGGTCATTTTATTCCATAAACTGTTTTTAACAAATAAAAACCTCTTTAGGGAGGTTATATATAAAACTAATGTATTGAATAATTTTATCGTATTATATATTTTTCGAAAGAAATAAATATACCGTACAAACTTATATTACCAATATTTTTTAAGCGGGCTAATAACCTTATATATTACTGTACCACAGTTAGATATAATGATATCACTAAATCGCCTTGACATAGATTTGACTAGATTTTGATGAATAATTTCATTTTTCCATAACGATCGTTCTCAAATCCTTTGAAGTCTCAAAGTGGGGGTCGCTAGCATAAACACACTGTGTAGATTGGCCTACATATTTTTTATGGGGTTTAAATCAGGACTACTAGCCGACCATTCCATCACATTAATGTTTTTATCAAAAAAAATATTAATTGCCTTTGAATTGTGGACTACCCCGATATTTCTTTGGAAAATGAAGGGATTATGACGAAAATTTTCCCCATAATCAATCAAAACGTATCTAAAAGGTCAAACATTAAACGTCCCAGTGTCCACACCTAGAGTGCCATCAGTAACCATTATTAAGAGCCCAATGACCAGATATAACTACTATAAGGCCCCTAACCTTCAATATAGTTTCAGTTCTTGGTCTGTTATTCATTCAAATTTGGTTAATTCATGTAATAAGGATAGTAACTCCAAGCCTATTAATATGAAAAATTTTATTTTTAATTTTCGTTATGTATAATAATTATAGTTTTTTATTTTGCAGCAACTCGTCCTCCGCTATTTCAATTTCCCAATAATTTTAACTTCAACATCTTTACACCGGAATTTTGGCAATTCTTAAGTCCCTCTACCAGTCCAGCTCCGCCTCCTCCTCCTCTGACAAGAGTAACAACAACGATTCAACCAACAACTAAAAAGCCACCTAAAAAGTACAGGCCGCCTACTCAAATTTCAACCAAAGAGGAAAAATTAAATTTGGTCAAACCAAAACAAAATATACCCTCTAGAACTAGCAGCACAACAACTACCAAACAGCCAGAGCCTATACAAAACAATAATAACAATAACATTGCACCGCCTAAAAGCGATGATGGTCCTTTTCGTATAGCTTTGCCTACTTTCAATATTTTGAGCTCAAGAAGAGAAACGTTCGATGACAGTGAAAAGGATAAACGAAATGTCGAGGGTGGTACAAGTTTACGAGAACGTTTCGATTGTCCACGAGAAAGTGAAGTACGATTTCAATTGTTTCCGAAGATCTGTAAAATAGACGAAGACTGTAAGGTATGGAATCGTGAAGAGATATGTTGTGAAATTTTTGGAGCTAAAAGTTGTGTAACGGGTATACCGAAACCTTTAGAGGAAACCTCACATGCACGTAAGTTTGGCTAAAGTTTAAAAGCCATGTTTATTAAAATTTTAAATAAGTTTGATATGCATATTATTTCAAATATTATTGTTTTATATAAAATTTTCTAAAAATAAATTTCAAATACATTTTATTTTTTTTATGAATATGACGATAAATTTATAAAATTTTATTTGTTTTTTTTTGTTTTGCAATATAAGCCATTTTGGGTGTTATACCACGCAAGTGTCCTAGCCGTCCTTTAGCCGAGTTATGGTGGGAAGTTAAAGAATGCGAGACCGATATGGATTGTTGGCCACGTGTTTGCTGTCCAGATGGCAGAAGACGTTACTGTCGTACCTCGCAGCCAGAACTAAGTACAGTACCAGTGCCAGTGAAGAGATCTTTTAACTATTGTAAGTAAAAAATATATTAATATCAAATTTAGTTTAATATTTATATTGTTTTTAATAGTGTCGGAATATTTAGAATGTACTCCACCACCACCGCCTATTTTTGATTTACATCCCAAAACCTGTACCTCCACCCTGGATTGTTTCCCCAATGTCTGTTGTCAGGAAGCGGGATTACGACATTGTCGGCCACCTAAGAAATCGGTATTGACCATGTTGGCCAATGTTTTTAATGTTGATTTCGTTAAACGTCTTACCCAAAATATAGTCATTAAGTAAACTAGAGCATGGAGCGAGCATCAGATGGTGTCGCGGTGATATTTTCCAAGTGAATTTATTTTATTGTTTGCCTTTATTTTGTTATCATTACGTCGTATCTTGCCTATATTTTGTTCTTATCAACTATTTCATTTTAAATTCGTAGTTTTTAATTAGCATTTTAGTTTCCTTTAAGATACTCTCGTAGTTCATGAGTTTAAAACTACAAAGAAATATGTACTAATATTTAAATTTGATATCTTTGTTGTTCTTGTTATTGTAGTTAGAAATGTATGATAGAGTATCGTGCAGAATTGTTCATAATCTAGATATTAATTGTTAAAAAAATTTTAAGTCAATTATTTTATCAAATTAGTTTAAATGAGATCTTAATCATTCTTTATTTGTTATTATTTTTATTGATTTCTAAATAGAATTGAAAAAAATAAATTATAAGTTCTTTTATAGGTAAATCAAATTAAAATATTAAGCTCTTATAACCAGGATTGGGAAAAAACCCAACCCAATGGGTTTCATTAGGTTTTTTGATGTTTTTGTTGGGTTTTAAACTTCCTAATTTCGCTCAATTAGACAACATTGTTACGTTTTAAGCCTTTTTAAAACGTTTGAGTTCTTTTTAATTGCGTCCAAATAAAATAAAAAGATTTTCAAAATGGCAGTGCCGCCAAATGCACATATAAGTACGGCGAACACAGGGTGACACATTAATACCAAATATACCAAAATCCTACAATACAGTTTTAAATGCGCTGATGTGGTGTATTTTCTTTTTGTAGGCATTTTTATTATCGTAACAATATTTTTATTTGTTAGTAAAATTATGTCGTTTTACTATTTATAATGAAATATTGCACTTTTAGTCTAAGCGGCGTTGTGTACTACGGGCTGCTAAGGCAGACTGCAATTACTTCGTTTAACACATGTATTATGGAAAAAACGGCAGGATTAGAAAGATGGACATGATTAAGTTATTTTTCTGCATGACAACGCAAAATCTCATGTCCCAAAAGTTGCCAAACATTGTCAGAAACGACCCGCCGTATTATCCGAACATTAATTCCTCTGACTATCGGCTGTTTCTATCATTACAAGAAACATAAAATCGGCGTCAAAAATGGATCGCCCCAAAAGTCCAGAAATTTTTCGGAAATTTTTTGAAAAAAAGATACAAGCAGTGATTTCGTACATTTTTATTTTGATAATTTGTTAATTCATTACCTTTTTTGAGCTGAAAAAAGGACCGAATTAATATTTACTCTCGATACGTAAATTATATTTTATTTTGCTTTAAATAAACTAAGAACTACTTTAACTAAACCCACCATATATTTTTAAAAACGCTTCCCTTTTTATATTCTATTTATGGGAATGTATTTTGGCGGAACTGAAAAATCTTGAAGTTCCACAGAGAATCACGTCTTTAATTCGAAGTAGCTATGAGAAAAGAATGTCTGAGTCATTATGTGGTGTACGATAGCCTTGACTTTTATCACCATTGGCTATTCCTTATGGAATCAAGGAGATGTGATGTGGTTTCAAGACTTGAGGGATAGTTTATAACTCTATGAGCCAAAATCAAGGACTATGCAGATGACAAGTGTGAACTCTCGTACAAATTTTGCGGTATGCAGGCGAAATTGGATGATCTGGCAGAAGAATCGAGAAAAATATGTTTTAAAATACGTGTAGCAAAGGCAAATTTGACTAGACGTAGTATTCGACGAGCCTCGAATGCTATCTCAAAATTAAGTAATAATATTACGGGAAAACGTTGAACTTTCTCAATAAAATTATAAAATTAAAATGAGCACTTACACAGTTCAACAGAATCTTGAATTTAATTTCATATTGCCTGAAAAGGAAAATACACATTTTTAGAAATGTGTGTGATTGTTTTATTGGTACTTTGTAAAGGCTATACCAATTAGGAAGTGTAGGCGAAAATGAAGTAGGGAATGTGAACGTCGAAGTCCGTAAACGTAAATTTGAATGGACAAGACACGCATTTTGCAAACCGCTTAAGAAAATATACCACTATGCCATGTCTTACAACCAGCAAGGTAGCAGGCAAAGCGGAAGACCAAAGACACCTACTCAATAATAAGGAGAGCTAAGAGATTTTGACCCAATCCGATAGAAAAAATTATGGAAGTACTGTGGCCAGGCTAGAGGCAGCTCGTAATCCTTGGTTAATAATAATAATGTCACTAACCATTAAAAAGCAATTTACAAAATTTTATTAAATTGTCTTCTACAAATTGAATGCACTCTTATAAGAAAATTTTTGTACGCAGACGTACAAAAAGGTTCAATTAATATCCCATGATTTTGAAGGGATTCCTAGGAACATAGATTCCTTCTGCGAAACATAAGGCATGATATATACACGTTCACAAACACAACTGTTGGTTATAACGATTTAGTATCCATTTGACGATTTACTGTCACGAAACAAACTCAGATATGTAACTGATAAAAGGAGTATTAGCTAGCAAATATACAAATGGGTCAAATGCTACAAACTCCTTTCATTTGGTTCTCTTTGTTTCAATGTATTTGTTTTCTTGAATACCAACCTATGAAAATAATCGAAGCAACGTTCTATTCACAAGGAGATTCTCGATCACAAATGGCGTTGAATGGGTCACTCCTTTCGAGGACCATATGAAAACAAAGCAAGACTGGAATAGACTGGAATTTTCAGGGATAAACACGCAAAGCTGGTATTGCCAGACTCACATTCATACAGGAGTTGAATATGTTCATCTTAGTCCAGTCGATTTCCACATACAGTTCGTAAATTATCGAAAGGTTGATTTGATTTTGAGCTTCGAAACATTTCCTTAAAGCTATCAGCCTTAGCTCAGCTCTCCAGAGATTTAAGTTTAGTAGACTTGTGATGAGAGCTTCTTGCTTAGATCGGTGCATTCCAAACTCTCCAAGTGTTGGTTAAGACTCCATTTCATGCCCCTGTTGATTGTCGTATCATTGCCAGTAATAACATCAAGAAGTGTGTTGATGAATCTGCTTTTAAAATTTTTCAAATACCTCCAAAGTCCCAATTTACGGTTAAAAAACCGGTTTTTCGTATTTTCATGTACTTATAAGCTAATGACTTAGCTAAATATTAACCGATTTTAAGATAATTGAAAGATATGGAAAGAAGAAGAACAGACCTTTTAAATGGTATATACTTTACTTGAGTAAATTTGTGGAATCTGGGTGCATTACTTAAGCAAGCACATATTTTATTAAATTTATTTCAAACTGTCCAAGTTTAGATACGTTTTTTAACGCTATTTTATATAAGGACCACACTATTTATGAATTCATTAGAGAAGTATGTTTAGTTATGACTACAATGATACTTGGTTTTTTAAGAACAGACCTTTTAAATGCTATATATACTCTGCTTAAGTAAACTTGTGTATATAAGCCATTTAAAAGAATTGTTCTTTTTCTTTCTATATCTTCAGATAATCTTAAAATCTGTTAATATTTAATTAACGGGTCCGCCATCTAACGTTTTTTTTTCAACTTGTGTTTATTTCGTGAATGGTAACACTTAGCTCATGTCTGATTTGACAGATAATTAGTTTTAACCTTCCGCTGGGCCTGCGATCGACTTACAGAAGATGCCGACTTTGCCAAAAAAATTATCTTTTCAGATGAAGCTCATTTTGATCTTGGCGGGTATGTAAACAAGCAAAATTGTCGCATTTGGGACACAGAAAACCCGTACGCATACATTGAAAAGCCGATACCTTCAAGACGAGTCACTGTTTGGTGCGGATTTTGGTCCAGAGGCACAATTCAAAAATGAGCAAGGAGTGGCCGTTACAGTCAATGGCGATCGTTATCGGGCCATGTTGAATGAATTTTTGTTCGCAAAAATTGAAGAGGAGGATATTAGCAACATTTGGTTTCAACAAGTCGGCGCTACGTGCCACACAGCCGAAGCTACACTGATGTTTTGCGCCCTGTTTTCAAAAAAAAAAAAAAAATTATTTGGCGGACCCTATAAGTTATTATAAGTGCATGAAAGTACGAAAACCCGGCTTTTTAACCAGTTTTGAAGATATTTTGAAAACTTTAAAAGTAGATTCTTGTTGTACTTGACAGCATATTTAAAAAAATGTTATCACTTCCCAGGTATTTTTACTTTATTCCTTTTCTGGCATAGTTTTTGTCTTGTACACTTTTTTGACGCGTAAAAAATCGAGTACCTTTCGTTTTTGTTGTATAACTCAAGTTGTTGTAAGAATTTTGTAGCATAAAATGTCCAAATTCATTGCTTTTTTAAAGAATGACATAAAAATTTATTCTAGAGAATAAGTTTACATACCTTTTTTGATGCTGACTGTAAGCTTTTTGTCAATGGTCAATCAATAATATATTTTGTAATTTCAAATATTCACAAACATTCACATAAAAAGTTTTCTTGTTGCAAATTAATTCTTTATTTTAATCAATTTTTATCGATGTTAAAATAATCAAAATAAAAGACTTCCCATTAATTTGTTTTAAAAAAATTTAAATTTCTCATTTTATTATTTTAAATAAATAAAACAATTTTCTCAAATTTTGCTTAAATTAATACATGCTACAGAATAAACTAAATTAGTCTTAATTAAATACAATTCGATTCAATTAAACAGCGTAAACAAATTAAATGATTGGCAACCATTTACTTGCTGCAGCTGCCCTTGTCACAGCAACCACCGCCAGTTCCACATTTGCATGAAGTGCCACAACCGCAAGTGCCATTTTGACTTTGAGAAGAGCATTTGCAACCTGAATTTTTTTGTAAATTAAAAATAATAAAAAAAACGATTTTATTTGTAGTAAAATTAGAAAGTAAAGTAAATTGACTTGAATATTTGTTATATGTATTCTTTTTTTTTATTCCTTGCTTACCAGTTCCACAGGGGCAAGGCATTTTGTTTGATTTTTTTTTTTTTTTTTTTTTTTTCAGCAACTTTGAAAGATTCACTAAGAACGTCTTCAGATATTGTGATTTAAGCAACTTCAGTTACAGACTGATGATGATTGTCTGAAATGTATGTGGTTTTATAACGTTACGTTACGATTATTGGGTACTTTTTTGTTTTGCGTTTTCAGTTATTCATTTATTTGCTTATGCTCTGTCTGACATTCATTTAAATTCGTTCGTTTAATTTGTATACGTAAACTCTTTTAAGCTCAGTAGTGCTGTGTGCATTTGCCACACTATACTATACCACTTGTTCTCTCCATAAGCACTCTAACTCTCACGTTTGTTATAAGCTAAAGGTACGCAAGCAGTACTCACTGAAAAAGTACTTGAAATAAACAACACAAATTAAGGTTTAAGGTGTGGTGCTGAGTGCAAAGAAGGTGTTTTTTTATGTTCTGGTTGAATGGAAAATGGTGTGAAGCGGTTTGAGAAAAACAATTGTGGAAATAATAATTGCCGGTGAAAATTAATATCTATTCGTATTCAGAGAAAAATGTAGAAGCCCAGTTTCGTTTACGAATCTCTGTTTACATTCTGTGGAATACGAAATTTCTCATAATACAAAAAAAGAAGACTTAGTTGTTTACACAGCCTAGACTAGACTAGACAGTGCACGAACACAACGTAGTAGATAGAGCTCGTGTGCAACGTCATAATTTGTTATCTTTACACTCTACGCTAATTAAAAAAGTATGTGGCTTTATGCTTGGGTTTGTTTAAATATACATATAATTCACAAATTAAAGAAGACAGATAAGATATGTTTTATTTGCCTTTTAATTTAGAAACTTCCGGAACTCCAATTATTAAAAATTCTTTAAAAATTGAGAATTTTAAAATAAAAAATAGTATTTATGTATTTAAAAAAAAAAAATTGTGGTTGATCTAGCTTTTTAAATAATTAGTTTCTTTATTAAAGTTTAATTCTGAGCTGAACAACTTCGATGCTGTGAAGCTATGGTTAATTGTGCACCGATCTTAATCAAACTAGACCTTAATAACTTCACTAGATAAATATAATTTTATTACCTAGCCAACTCTTAGATTTCGCATAAAAATTGACAATTACGTTTAATTACATACCGATTTTAATCAAATTTTCATCTTATTTGAGACAAGATTCACCGAAAAAGTCGGTTTATTTTTGTTAATGTATGACTTCTAAAAGCATTTGTTGTTTAGAGGGGCACGCCGGGTAGGTAAAGGATAATATGAAACGATTGTAATAATAATGAAATAATACAGTACAGTAAAAAAGTACAGTAACTTCTAAAATGCTTTTACAACTCATAAAATGATTCTAAGTTGATCGGTATAATTCAAAGCGAATTTAGACCCCATATGGGGGCAAGCACTCGCTCTGTTTTACGCTCGCATTCACTTCAGTGAGGAGAAAAAGAAAGAAATGTCCAGGGAAATCATAATCTATTTCTGACAAAGGCTGAACAGTGACTTAGGAAGTGTTCGAAGGTTTCATAGTCCTTACCACAAGCCCCAAAAACACTGTTTTTCGGCATGCCTATGTAGTTCGGGTGAGGCTGTAAGCCCGAGTGTCTCGTTAGAATGCCTTAGACGCGCTTTTTGCTGAGCCTCATTAAGCTCTTTTTCAATTTCCAGTTGGGATCCTCCAAAGTATTTTTATAGTTCTTCCCACTGGTTCCCTATTCTATAGTAAGATATGACTCTTAACGACCAATTCTTCAAGTCAGATTTTATTGCATCGAAGGAATTTGGGCATTCCCAGCATATAGTTGACACTTTTCTTGGATTTAATTGTCATTTTATTCCCAGTGACCTCGTGGACTTCTGGCACCCACATAATGTTCACCTTACACTATTCCGCTAAGATATTTTTTGCTCTCTTGCAGTTCAACATTTATTTAGATTTTGTCTCAAAATAAATACAAATATTGGGTATTTGAAAAATTTCGGTTATAAATTGTCGGTAAAAGACTCTAAAATGTAATATATCTGATAATATTAATTGCATGACGCAACACTATAGCTTGTTTGAAAGGCGACATTTTTTTATTCTGTAACAAGTTATCTATGTTTAAAAATCAGTGAAAATTCGAGACATAAGGCAATGAAATCGTAGAAAAATTTGAAAAAGACCGGCACATAATCAGTGTGGACATTTCTAGGAAACTAGGCAAACAATTATAAATTATTTGAAGAAAGAAGTTAGATATTTGAGTGCCACATGACATAATAATGAAAAATTTAATGGACTGAATTTTCATATATCATTCACCTTTAAAACAGAATGAAATGGAAGCATTTCTAAAACGAATAATTATGGACGATGAAAGTGGTTCACGTGGGACAATAATATGCAAAAAAGATATCTGACAAAACAAGATAAAGCCCCGCGTCTCGTTGGATTGGAAGGAAATTGTTCATTATGAGCTTCTACAACCAGATCAAACGAATGATTCTGATCTCTACAGTCAACAGTTAACGAGATTAAAGCAAGCAATTTAATTAAAACGGACAAAATTTATCAACATCCCGACAACTCCGGACCACACACATTTTTGATTAATCGACAGAAATAGAGATAGCTTGGCTGGGAAGTTTTGATGCATTTACTACATAGCCCATATCATGTACATTCAGATTGTTATTTGTTGCTATCTCTGTGGAACTTTCTAGAGACATGCAAAACGAAATATGAACAGTTTTGTTTGTTTTTGATGTAATTATGGTTTTACCCCAAAAAATGCGTTTTTGATGATGGCTCAAAAATAAATAATTGTGTCGGTGCTGGTGTTTATGGACCCAATCTAGACTTGTCTTCCCTACTGGAAAGAACACTAAGTGCCTTCCAGGCTGAGATCATGGCCATTGCTATATGTGCGGAGAGCAACCTGGACAGTGGGCTCAACGATATTCTTTAACAGCCAAGATGACATCTTGACTAGTCATATATTACTAAGATACGTTGTAAAAGATTTTGCTTGGAAATAAGGTCCAGTTTTTATTTTGGTTCTTGGACACTGAAATAGATGGTAATGAAATAGCGTATGCACTGGTCAGAAATGATTTCATGGCAAATTATATCTGTCCGGAACCTTGCTGTGCAGCACCACTTACTACCATCCTCAATTTAATTAAAGATTGCAAAATTTCCAAATGCTTGCAACACTGGAATGCACGAAAGGAACTTTGCCACTCTAGGGCAGCGACCAGTCTGCAATTTGGGCATTATTCTGAGGTTCTCAAGTATGGCAGACCGGTCTTGAAATTCCTTATGGAGTTTCTTATTGCTCATATTATGTAAATGTGGAATTCTTTATAGGTTTAGATGGAAATGTTTAGTTAAACATAGGGTCCCACTGGACAACATATCCACCCTTATGCTTTCAGAACTGCTGGTGTTTATTAGCAAGGCAGCAGATTCGTTGAACAGCCTATACACCGGAAGCGTCACAATAGATCCCATGGGTCGCAGTGTCCTGCAACAGTGCTTGGCCTATGATAATGACATCTGGTTTACAATATAATATAAAAAGATTCGTTGAGCAACCTATACCCCTTAAGGGTCACAATAGATCCCATGGGTCGCAGTGTCCTGCAATAGTGCTTGGCCTATGATAATGACATCCGATTATATAATATAATATAATATAATATAATATAATATAATATAATATAATATAATATAATATAATATAATATAATATAATATAATATAATATAATATAA